>OY744609.1:33390611-33400611 GCA_963556255.1 Allolobophora icterica | reverse complement strand
ATCATCATCATCATCATCATCATCATCATCATCATCATCATCATCATCATCATCATCTCCTCTTTGGTGTAAAATGTTTTCTCGCAGTCTAGATTCTGAGGATTCTTCTAAGTCAGGGGTGGGAAAACTTTTGGCGCATGGGGCCACATTAAACGTAAAAAAATTCGGAGGGCCGGATAACAAATTTGTAAGTTTTAATAACGACTAACATGAAAATAAGTTTACTTATTTACAATATATATTAGATACACTTTGGCTGCTACTAATGAGATGTATGCGACTTTGAACATGCATGCATTTAGTTAACAAGTTTTCCATAATTTTGAGTGATGTGCTGGTTGCAATTCACAGTTTACTTCAAGTTTAGATCACATAACTGAGATCTGTACTTGGATTTGTTTATCTTCATAGTTAAATATCTTTGTTTACAGGTGTAACTGGATGTTAATAACACAAACATTTTTAAAGCAAAAGTTTGTAGATTTTAGAATTTTTCCTTCCTGAGTGAAGAAAAGAATGTTATCTGGTCTGATCCTTTGAGCTGTTCTTTGAGAACAATGTCACGATGTGGGTCGGTTAACTCCAGCTGAAGTTCCGTATTTGAGCTAATTGTTAATGTCAAATGTCAACGGTATAATAAGCACAACGTATTCAGTCTCAACTGATTTAAAATCCACAAATCATCTGGAGAACTCTTTTGTCAAACTTGACAGCTGAAGGCTATATTTTCCCTACCCTGCAATTTGCAACTTTAGGGTAGGAAAGTCCCCGTGGTTTTGTTCTTTATAACTTCTTTCATCTGCTTTGAACGCAACATTAGCTTTACTTGAACGGATTTCACTTCTGCGTATATATAGATCATGTGCAAAAACCTCTTCAGGGAAGTGGGGCAGATCGGAAGAGTTATTGTTAAAGACGAGACCGGAATAGTAAGTGGGAGAGTAGCGCCTCTTAAGTAAAACGAAGAAACTTCTCACGGTCCAAATTTAAAAAAATTCTGAAGAATTGTGGGGGCCGGATAAAAAGTGTTGGCGGGCCGGATCCGGCCCGCGGGCCGTAGTTTGCCCACCTCTGTTCTAAGTGCTAACTTGCCAGTTAGTTATTCATACTTCATTCTAAAACACAGTCACTGTCATTGTGTGGTAGGTCACTACTGTGTGGTAGTTAGCTGAAGCATGTCATTTTATTATCAGTGGTGTGGTCATTTCCTGCACAGCCTGCAGATTTACTGGTAGAGAATGCTTCTATGTTGATTAACTGGTAGAAAATGCTTTTTTCTAATCAGGAAAGTTTTAATCTAATTTTCCTTTTACATGTAATGTGATTTCCCACACTCGCAGACCAACGTCTCCTTCAGTGCCTTAGAGACGTTCTCACATGGCGATTTAGAATTGCTGAGAAACATAACAGAAACAGACGCACTGCCTTCGCAAAGCTTGATACGAATCAAGATAGACTAGACTTCATCAACCTTTTCCTTCTCTGCTCTTTTCCCGAGTGACGGAGATAAGAAAACTTCTATTCTGTTCCAATGCCTATCTACTGCCATCCAGTGACACGATGTAATTGCTTTTCTTCAGACTTTCAGATACCGTCAACAACTTCTTTTTACTCAGATAATTATCTCGCTGTCTTTATTCTGAATTATACACAACGCAGGTGACAACGTTTATGCTTTTTTAAACGAAATCTGTCCAGAAAGCTTAACGTAATAACTTCGACACCGAATATTATGTTCTAGCGTCCAATCGACAGCGCATAAATTAATGTCCTGTTTCCTGTATGCATTTTAATTGTTTAATTATTTATTTATCATACCCAGTAATTACAAATGCCTTAGTTTCAAATGAGTAAAGCCCTTGAAATTTCATTAGCTTTGCGGCAATGTTGTTGTGTTTTTTTAAAGGATGCACCGTACATTTTCATCTACTGAGCCATCTAGTTTTTCCCGGGGACAACGGTTAACGAGGCGGATACTCTCTGCTTCTGTGAGTCTTTCGCAAGTGGAGAGATCGATACGATGTTACATTGAGAAAGTCAGATGCCAACAGCAATCAAACTCAGTCCTGGCAATAATCGGAATATTGTGCCGTCTTCGCATTAACATCACTTCTCATTAGTCTGCCATGCCACATGCCTATCAGCCACAAAATTATCATCTTCACCATCACCATCCGGATCATCATCACCATCATCATCATCTTCGTCGTCGTCGTCGTCGTCGTCGTCACCACCACCACCAACATCATCATCATCATCATCATCATCATCATCATCATCATCATCATCATCATCATCATCATCATCATCATCATCATCATCATCATCATCATCATCATAATCATTATCATTATCTTCTGACCTCTTCCTCTTCCTTCTTCGTCTTCATATCATCAGCATTTTCGCTAACAGTATCAACGTAATAACAATCTTATCTAATCTGATGACATCTCTATAGCACCGTTATCACAACACTCAACGCATCAATTAATGGTCGATTCAATTGAAATCGTAATGAAACTCATCCGTTGGAGAATCGAGAAGTTAGGCTACGATAGGTAAATAAGTTGATGGAGATGAATATTAAGTTTAGACCTGAATCACATCAAAGAACTAACAGAACGATATGAACCGGACAGCAAATTGCAAAACATCTGACTGGCGACCGAAATCCCAACACTGTCCTAGTATGAGGTACAGCACGAGTTAGAGTGCAAGTTAGAGTTAGAGTGCAAGTTAGAGTCAGAGTGCAGGTTAGAGTTAGAGTGCAGGTTAGAGTTAGAGTGCAAGTTAGAGTTAGAGTGCAGGTTAGAGTTAGAGTGCAAGTTAGAGTCAGAGTGCAGGTTAGAGTTAGAGTGCAGGTTAGAGTTAGAGTGCAGGTTAGAGTTAGAGTGCAGGTTAGAGTTAGAGTGCAAGTTAGAGTCAGAGTGCAGGTTAGAGTTAGAGTGCAGGTTAGAGTTAGAGTGCAAGTTAGAGTTAGAGTGCAGGTTAGAGTTAGAGTGCAAGTTAGAGTTAGAGTGCAGGTTAGAGTTAGAGTGCAGGTTAG
Source organism: Allolobophora icterica (assembly GCA_963556255.1). Taxonomy (NCBI): domain Eukaryota; kingdom Metazoa; phylum Annelida; class Clitellata; order Crassiclitellata; family Lumbricidae; genus Allolobophora; species Allolobophora icterica. The sequence goes on along the minus strand of OY744609.1, from coordinate 33,397,565 downwards.
AGTTAGAATGCAGGTTAGAGTTAGAGTGCAGGTTAGAGTTAGAGTGCAGGTTAGAGTTAGAGTGCAGGTTAGAGTTAGAGTGCAGGTTAGAGTTAGAGTGCAGGTCATAGTTAGAGTGAAGGTTGTAGTTAGAGTGCAGGTTAGAGTTAGAGTGCAGGTTAGAGTTAGAGTGCAGGTTGGAGTTAGATTGAAGGTTGGATTTAGAGTGAAGGTTGGAGTTAGAGTGAAGGTTAGAGTTAGAGTGAAGGTTAGAGTTAGAGTGCAGGTTAGAGTTAGAGTGCAGGTTAGAGTTAGGGTGCAGGTTAGAGTTAGAGTGCAAGTTAGAGTGCAGGTTAGAGTTAGGGTGCACTTTAGAGTTAGAGTGCAGATTAGAGTACAATATTTTTTGGTGTACGGGTGAGCATGGAACGGAGATAGGTTGGAGAATTCATTGTCATCGTCACTGTATGAGCTCTTTTTTCAACGCCCTCAACTCCTCCTTACCACAATCATCATGATCATCAGCATCTGCTCTTTCTTCCCTTCCTTAGTATCAATATTACCACAATCGATTGACGCCTTTGCTGTTGTTTCATCTCTGCTTCTTGCTCAAAGAGCACTGCTTGCTTGAACACTTTTCGGGAGCCCAACACTGTCTGATGCCTCGCACTAGAACAGTATTGGGCTTTCCAGCGTTCTAGGTAGCTGGTCCAAAGCTTTGGAATTCACTATAAAGTTCTGTGAGTTCTTAATTGCTGATCAGATAAGTCAGATATTAACTAATCAACTGGAAGTTGTACGCATGTTCGGTCCATTTGAAAACATTGTAGGCTAATTGAAGTCGTTTTGCTTTGATGAGAGCTCAAAATAAGTTAATTACATGGCTGAAGATGTTCTAATTCTTTGCCTTTACCTCTTTTCGAAATTAAACGAGATTTAGCTCATCCAATCTATTCTAATCTACATTAATATTAGCTACTATACTCTAGTCTGCTCTAGTGTTATCTAATTTGATCGTCACCGTTTTGCATAATAAAAAATTAAACAGACTCAGTGGCAGATTTAGTGGCTAATCTAGTCTACTATAACCTACTCTAATATAATGTAATCAGCTTTACTCTAATCTAATCTAGTCATCGCCGCCAAAATGCCAATACTAAAATTTAAGTTGAAAGTCCTTACCAAAAAATCGATCATCGCTGGGTCGTTGCTTTTCAATTTTGCAGTAATTCTGTTCAGACTTCGTCCAGACAAAGATTCTGTTTGAGTCGATATTCGTTTGACCGCAAGCAAGCGTCGATAGTTGTCGGTGTAAGGTCAAAGACGTAATAGATCGATCAAGTCTGGAAGTTCTTTAGACACGATCGACGGCCTGACGATTCTTTGAGGGCGTAAAGCATCTAATTACAATAATTAATAAAATCTAAGTCGAATTAATTAAAAGTCTTGTTTAATGTTCTGATAAATGGATTAGCATAGACTCAGTTGCATCATTCTGTTGAAGCGTCTTATGATATGACGATTGAACGATGTCATCACCCACTCTGACCGACCGGAGTCCGGCGTCTTTAACGTCGAATCCACTCGACCGTGAAGACCAAAGGAGCGTGTCGAGCGCGATTCCGTTTACGACCTAAGTTCTGAATGGTCGGAGCAAAACAGTTTTCTGCGCTAAATAAACACTCGTTAAGCCCTTCGCCGATCGAATGTCCCCTCCACCCCCCGTCGCAGCGTCTACCCATCCAGTCATCAGACGACGACGACGACGATGATGATGATGATGATGATGATGATGATGATGATGATTCTCCGACCAAAGCGTCCGTAGATGAGTGCGTACGTGCGTGCGTCTGTCTGCGGAATCTCTTAGACGCTCAGGCGAAGATGTTCGGGTTACAAATGCAAGTCGATGACATTCGCTACCAGCGCTTCCTCCTCCGACGATGAGGAAGAACTGGAGACGGATGACTGGAAGGTTAGCTGAGGACGACACGACAGTCGCCGAGGCCAGATTTATGGAAAGGCCAGAGCGAAAATGCGATTAGGGAAAATATACAGACCTTCAACGCACCAAAACTATATATAAAAATAAGGACAGTAGACATATATATTATAGACGTAAATATTTCAAGTTCATCTATTCACATTAAATTTATGTTTATGCATGCTCTCATCGTGTGTGTGAATTGTTGAATTGCGGCCCTTCATTGGTCATTCATAAGACCAGTGAAGGGCCTCATACTTCTCTGTCTGTCTGTCTGTCTGTCTGTATGTATGTCTGTCTGTCTGTCTGTCTGTCTGTAATTCTCTCTCTCATGTCTTTACTACTTCCTCTACCTCGATATGTCTCTTTGTCTCTGCATGTTTGCATGTATGGTGGCCTATGCCCGGCAGAATGTCAATTGAATTATCCATTTATACACCATGCATACAGCATCCATGGTGTATGAATGGATGCAGGCGTTGGTTGAATATTATGCACAGATTGAATTAGACTATAACGCAATTAAATGTTACACTTAATCCGATATAAGAGACAAAGAACAACGTGAGATGGATTCGTGCAGTTCTTGAGAACAGCGAGCGTCACTCGAGGGCAAAGGAACTCCTCGAACGAACACAATGTCCATTGTAGACGGTGCATTGTAAGAAATGCTCTTGTTCTCTCATGGAACTGCATTTATTTCAGGATGTATGCAGACTACACGCATGTCTGTATGTACGTATGTATGATTGCACGTATGCATGTATGTATGTATGTATCAAGACACTTAATTTAGGCCTACTGACAAAAACACTGCATTCATGATTATCCGAGAGATCAACAAGTCCGTTTCAAGACTGTTTGCAACTGTCTGCTGCAAAAGTCAAGACAACAGTACGTCAATGGGAGACTGTTGCAGGGTTTGGATGATTGCACTGAATGGCTTGGATGGCTGTACTTCTCAGTGGACTCTTTCACAGCTTCGAAGAGGAAGCTAAGGGGATGAGCTATTAAGGTCAACTTGCAAGATTAAACATCTTCTAAACCACTTTAACCCTTTAGGCCTAACTACGAAACATTTTAGTCCATACACTTTAGTGCACGCTCGTCGTTAAAGTGTTAAACCCTTGTCATAGAATTATTGCATCATTATATTGAATACACGTTATGTCTGCATGTAGGCCCCTATGTATGTGTGCGTAGATGTGTGTACAAACTATACATGTATGCGATCATGTGCGGATGGATGTATGTATTTGTGTGCGTGTGTAGGTATATACGTATGTATCATGTTTTTATAATCTATTCTGGGAATTGTGTTGGATTAGAGTGAGGTCCCCAGCCACCAGAGCTGAATTTGCCGAAAGTTGGGAGATTAAAGTCTGCAGGTCATAAGTCAATCCCCACTATGAAATAAATTGGTGACTTTGGGTTACCATCACAGGGGACACCTGGAAGCATTAGTCTCGCTATTCATCCCAAAGTCTACATATACTGCATCCATAGCACAGCGGCCACAGCCATAGTACAGATAGCAAACAGCCCAGAGGAGACTATCGGTGTTGTCTGTCAGCAATCAGTGACGTTCCTATTCCTTGCAACGTATGGGCCTGTTTTATGTCAATGATCTGGGCATCATCTTACATAAGCAAATAATAAAATAATCCAAGAACTTAGAAAGCGCCGCTAAGGTGTTTATCATCGAGATCCAAAGGCCAAAACGGATTCTGCACACTGAATGTTTGCCGGAAGAGTAATCTAGACACCTTTTTGAGGGGAAATTTCCACCCAGGATTTATGTTTCCCCCGAGGCCAGCAATATTTTAATGTAGACACCTTTGGGGGGATTCCCCCAGGATACATGTTGCGCTCCCCTCAGAGACGAGTAAACGAGTGTAAACGAGTAGGCCTAATATAAGAAAAAAATAATAGAATAAGATATACGAAAGTTTTTGAGAAGTGAATTCCTAAAAAATTTCAGTTTCCGAAAAGTGATGAAAGTGATGAAAGTGAAAGGAATTACTTTAAAAGTCATCAACTTTTTTCAAGATGAAATTCCCAAAAAAACGTTGTTGGACGTTGGAACACGGATGAAATTTCCCAAATTTCCCAAGAAAGGTCGCCCTTGTTGGTCCTTCACAAACCTTGTTTTCCCCTCAGAACAGGGGGACTAGATTAAACACTGCCTGGTAAGCAGGAACGTAGCCAGACTTAAATTCAAGAGGAGGCAACTGGGGTTGAGGCAAAAGGAGGCAACTGCCTCCTCTTGCCTCAAGGTGGCTACGCCTATGCTGGAAGTCGGAAAAGGAGGAAAATTTACTGAAATGCTAACTTTATAGAAAATTAGTCAGGTTCACACATTTGTTCTCATTTCTTTGTAGAATGGTTTGGATGACATAATTGTCTCCGTGGACACTATCATAGTTTTCAGGAAGCCAGGAAGGATGAACTTGTAAGCATTTCCGATTGACTTGCATTGGTTCTAACGCAAAATGAATGTCTACTGAATCGTAATCGTAATCGCAAACTCAAAATTTCTAAAATGCCACTTTAAAGTTAAGCGCAATGCACCAGTTTATTCACGAGAGCTTTGTCGTATCAGAGGGATTGTCCATTAATAATGTCCAAGCGAGAACCACTTTAAACCACTGTTATTGTATGTTATGTTATTGAAATGCCAGAAAGAAGCGAGTTACGATAATCAAGACGGTTACAGACCAGGACATTTGCCAAATAAATCAAGGCAGGAAAGGAAACTTGGCGCCTAATACTTCAGAAGTTACGAATATGGTATTGGAGTGACCTACATGCTGAATTAAAGTGTCACTGAAGGTTAGGTTAGACTACAGTAAAATACAACACCCAAATTACGTGCTAACAACTGCACTGTATGACAGAATTGACTCGGTGGACAGAATGCAAGGCGTTAGACTTGTTAGGATGTTTTGTCGGTCGTAGCAAATAGTAGAAACTCAGTTCTGGATGGGTTTAAGAGTATCACATTTTCTGCCATCAAAGATTGTACTCGCTATTCACAATACTATTTGCATCAATAATATTACCGTTGTACATCTCGTGGCAACTGAATGCTCCAAACTATCTGTCGTTTGTATAATTTTATATCCATGTATCAGGACACTTGATGTAGCGCATTTTAGTCATCACAAAAGTGCTGCACACATGACTATCAGCCAGATTTAAACAAATGCCTTTCAAGGCAGTTTGAAAATAGTTCGAATGACTTAAAGTTTGATTTAGTTGACGCTTCACAATGCCATTGTCATTATTATGACACTAGCTGTAACCCACGAAAAATCACGGTATGTATATTTAGTAACTGTCATTATTATTAAACACTAAAACTAACCACTTAATAAAATACTTAAACTGTAAAGACGGTTGGTATGAAAGACAACTAGGCTACAGTATCATTTAACAATCGGTCAGTTTGATGCCTACATTGTCAACGTACAAGTGCATGGCTGTCTTAACAACTCCCCTTGGAGGGGGGAGAGAGAGAGACAGAGAGAGACAGAGAGAGACAGAGAAAGAGAGAGAGAGAGGGGAGAGAGTGTGTGTGGTTGTGTGTGTGTGTGTGTGTGTGTGTGTGTGTGTGTGTGTGTGTGTGTGTGTGTGTGTGTGTGTGTGTGTGTGTGTGTGTGTGTGTGTGTGTGTGTGTGTGTGTGTGTGTTTTGACTGATCATAGAGAAAGCGGCTGACTGGTGTTGTGACTTTGTGATATGGGTGGCGAGCAGGCGTGAGTGAGTGAGGGAGTGAGGGAGGGCTTCCCTCCTTCCATTCCTTCCTTCCTGATGCTAGCTGTTGACTGGAGTCAGGCATGGTCCTCCGTCCGTGTATGAGGCGACCTTGGGTTGGCCATAACAAGCCCATAGCCGAAGTTACGCGACAGGCGGGACATCGGATATTATGTTGGTAGATGACACAAACAGGATCTAATAATTGTAAAATTGGATCCTCAATAAGCCTTTTCAAAACATTCGCAATAAAAACTGGATCGAAAACGATCGAAATTTATTGGCTTATTCTGTAGAGATGGAGAACTACAAGCTATAGTAGCAAAATACGACCTTGAAATGATAGCCATTTAAAGTTGTTATTCAGGTCTCAACTCTTCGTTCTACAAACTTTCGATGTTAAAGACAGAATATAGAGAAGATGTTCTAAAATGACTGTACAACTTAATACTGCTGTTTAGAGGAAGTGCACATTTTTACATGTTTATATGCATCAGCAGGTTTTAAATATTAACTGCAAATTATTTGTTGCTTCTGTTCTTTGTGATCTAGCGAATTCCAATGTTCACTGGCTCAGAATTAATTGTCTGTCAGGTGGTTTCCGATCTAACAAAACTATCTATACATACACACTGTATATTTATACATCTATAGGCCTATATATGAAGCACTTTAATAAGTCTATAGTTGTTGGAGCAATCATTATATGATGTGCACACTCAGATATCTGATCTTAGCAATGCACTGATAAGATGGAGTGAGAAGTATGTTCTTCTTCCTATTCTTCTTCTCAGCATTTCTGTGTTTAAGTTGTGGACTCAGAGAGACGGATGGATGGATGGATGGATGGATGGATGGATGGACGGATGGATGGATGGACGGATGGATGGATGGATGGATGGATGGATGGATGGACGGATGGATGGATGGATGGACGGATGGATGGATGGATGGATGGATGGATGGATGGATGGATGGATGGACGGATGGATGGATGGATGGACGGACGGACGGACGGACGGACGGACGGACGACAGCAGAGATTGATGGATGGTTTGACGGACGAACAATTAAACTGACCATTACGTGAAAACAGCGTCAACGAAATGGAATTACGAAATGAAGTGCGGTCCAGTGCGAGCAGAGAGGCAGAGTGCAGAGGCGTGTGGCTGCCTCACAGTTCCGTAATAGGAGCTGTTAGCAAATGAAAGGCTATGATGAGTGCACAGGGGTTGA
>OY744609.1:33385611-33388111 GCA_963556255.1 Allolobophora icterica | reverse complement strand
AGAGAGTTTCAGGCGGATGTTTTGTTGTCGTGTTGAAATGAAATATCTGACAGCAGAAAACAAGAACAATTTAATTTAGAAATGCTACTCAAAAGAAGAAAGTGGCGCAGAATTGGACAGAAAAGCAACAGTAAACATGAAAAAAATTGAAAAAATAAATAATCAAAGCAAGGTAGATCAAAAGAATGCCAGTCGGGACATGAATGCGATAGAAACAATAGCACGAAGGAATTGGCATTTTAAATTAACTAAATATGGCAACACATATTGTAATTCGACTGTTATGTGTGAGAAATTTTTTATTTGTTTAATTCTATATGAATGTACTATCAATGGAGCTTAATTAAGCAGAGGAGATCTTTGAGAGACTACAGTTAAACAAGTCTTGTAAGTTGTCTAGAATTTCATACAGAATATGCCTTGAAATAAGAATATCAAGCCTAATAAAGTGCATGTGTGAATCTGGATATTTACACAACGGCTTGTACGAACCCTGTAAGGGCTTTTAAAACTAATTCGTATATTCATACATACAGTCGATTAAATATTTTGCCTAATGGTGAAATAAACAATTGCAATGGTCAATTCGGCCTCGGAATCGTCAGCTGGTGTCGACCGGTGGCTTATGGGACTCGCTCAATTATCCTGGAAGAGCATCATCGTTTATTATTCACTAGGTCCTCTAATAAACGACGAGCCATGGAAAGCGACATTCAGAATCAAGGCAGCAAATTATCATCTGTTCCGTCCGTATCATCCAATACAATTAAAGTAAAGCTCCTTCGTCTCACAGTGGAGAGACCGTCGGAGAGGATCTGCTTTCTTGCTATTCCGTCCTTAAGTGGCAGTTGACGAATCCCAAGGCGCTGGAAACGGGGCGAGAGCATTGCAAGACTCACTGTGCGCTTTCCAGATTACGCTGATACCAATTCTACTGCTCTATTACAGAGCCAATTGTGCGCCATCAGCTTGTACAAGATTGCTACATGGAGCAAGCTGAGCTGGTTCGAACCCGTAATCGTTGGCCCAAGACCAAGCGCGCTATCGAATAGCCCGTGTCTTACTGTCATCCTATTTGCATGATTCACATTAAGCTGATATTATTTAAGAAAGGGTGCATTGGTTAAAGAGGAGAACGCATGCACTGGTTCTGACAATACATTTCCTTTCAAACAATTCTTAGAATAGGTTGTTGCTGCGAACCACAATTGGAATTCTTTTCTAACGTTATATTCTTGTCAACACTTCTTCGTCCGTGTAACTGATAACAGTTTTCGCTCTCACTAAAATTCCACTTAGCCTATACAGACATGTAGGCCTACATATCTCGACCGCCGCTTGTTTGTGGCATTCATATTTCGTATTTCAAAGCACAGACATTCAGTTTTTTCACACTTGTTTAATCAATTTACGTAGATAGGCCCGTACTTGTTCACCAATTGTAATATTGTTCGCATTCTTATTTTGCATAAAGTAATTATGTCATTCGTGTTCACATTTTCTTTTGCTTATAACCTGTTATAAGTTACATGTTACACTATATGTGAACGTTATTGATAAGTCAGGGAGTATGCAGCACTGGGTTAACAGGCATCCGTGACCGTTGTCATCTTATGCGGCGGAACTTATGACACCAATGCATTAACTAAATGAAGATGAATGTCGGGAGGTCAAGCGGAATCTCGTTCGCTGGCTTTTCGGAGCTCTCTTCATTCTGGGAAGGATATGATGGATGAGTCAAAAGAAATTTCATCGTTGTAAACAGTTCCTATCTATCAACGCTTCGTTGAAAGTCCTTCCACTTCATCCAAATGATTTATGCTCTGGATAGAAAAACTCTACCGTAGACTTGCTTCATTGTCCTGTGGGTATACTTCACGCAGCCTGTGCAGGATGGTTAAACTAAAATACATCTTTGCGTATGTGTGCTTGTATGTACGTATATATTATGTATTATATGAAGGATGTCATCCACTGGCTCCCCAACCCACAGCGCATTACTTACCGAATATCTGCCTTGGTCCGGCAGTGCTTCGAGGGCTTGGCCCCTCCATACCTGCGGGAGCTCTGCCATCCCACCTCATGTTTGCAGCGTTGTTGCTCATTCCGCTCAGCTGCGCAAGCTGAGCTTATTGTTCCTCGCTCGTGGACAGCCATACGGCAGCGCCGTGCCTTCTCTGGAATGGGCTTCTTACTACTCTCTGCCATATACCGACTGGTCATTTGACCTCATTTCTTACTGTCTTCAAAACTGCGTTGTTCGACTGTGGTTGGGCTGGGAGCGCTTCTGAGTAGGCACCTTGAAGGGGCGCTATATAAAACTGCTTTAATAATTATGTATATATATATATATAATATATATATGGATTTTTACATGCATACATGTATACGTATGTTTGTATATATATGTATGTATGTACTCATTTATGTATGTATGGATATATGTATGTATGTATGTATGCATGTATGTATGTACTCATTTATGTATGTATACATATAT